>CAUHTR010000252.1:0-37206 GCA_959609185.1 Schmidtea polychroa
AAACATCAATGGGGAGGGAGTACCCAGAGACTATTATTTGTACAGCGAGAATTTAAAGGACGGTAGTCGATGTGTTTTACAAGACCTAGTGAAGAGCCACAAATTTGCACAGAAATAAGTCTTGAAATATCTTATTTAAATGCGATTAAATGTCGACCATTTACAGATGGTGATTTCGTAAACAATTGTTTGCGAGTAGCTGCTGAAAAGGTTTATCCAAAATTCGTCAAATAATTTGACAAAATTCAGTTAAATATAAGGGAGCAACTAATCAGTTCATCAAATATGTTTATTTACTTTTCATTAGCAATTGATGAATTGACAGATATTGCCTCTACAGCTTAGTGGTTAATATTTGTACACTAAATACTACTGAGATACATTTGTATAGTCGTGGCTAGTGTGTACATCAATTGGTTTACAATTGGTGACTCATCAATTTAATGAATTTCATTTTTCTAGAAATTTATTTTAGCCAATTTTGAAATGTCTTGCAGGTAAGATGTTTAATTTTAAGTAAATGTTAAGACTTTTGATCCATGTAGATATGAGATCATTATTCAAGTTCTAAAATATTACTTTTAGTCAATATTTGTATTATAAATTATTTTTAATTAATTTTCAGGTTTTTTAATAATTTTATGAAATTTTTTAGAATTTATGAAATTTATTTAGAACTGATAATAACGAACATTTTGAGATACAAAACAATATTTATCATATTCTGATCGTCAGATAATTGAGTTACAATTTTAAAAATTCACCTTTTTCAGAGTGAAATAAAATATTGAAGTTGAAGGAAAATATTCATGAAACATAAATTGTTTGATAGAACAACTATCGATCATAAATGAGTAGAAAATCTTCATAGAAAATCTAAGTAGCACCTGAGTGTAAAATGTAAAAACCTACAAAATGTAAAACCTACTTTTGAAAGATTTGAATAATTTAGAAATCTCTGAACCAAATTTGCAAATGTTCACGGTATTTCATCTTTACAAGATCAAAATACAAAATTTAGCTTTTAGAACTTTTCTAGAAAACTTTAGAATGTTCTAGAAGAAAATTGATATAAATAGCCATCAATAAATCATTTGATATCAAAACGTTTTATTAGTTATCATCAATAAATAAAAGTTTTCTGAATTTGTAATAAATGAATTTTGAATCAGTGCTTTCTTCAATATTCTATCAAAGTAGTTCTTCTCAAACTATCATATTCTGTTTATTTTTTTTTGTTTATAAAATATTTTTGTGCCAAAATGAAGGATTTTATAGGAGTCAATGTTTGATTCAGATTGTGATTCTGAAATCGGTGAAGAAATTTTTTTCATATGGATTCGACGATATAGATCAGCGATTCCCAACCCATGGTACGCGTACCCCTGGGGGTACACGAAAAAATATGAGTAATGGCGGATGTTAAAAATATAACTCCCGCCTCAATTTAGTTTCAAAGCGGTTGCAAATATTGGACAAACAAATTGTTTGAAAGCTGGTACAATAAAAAACAATAAACGTACACTAGAAAGTGACGAATTAGTTAGTACTTCTCAAGTCACATCAAAAACACAAGTACAAATACAAAACACAGAAAATGCAACGCCTTCAGTTCTTAAGATAGCTAAAAAGAGGAAATACTGCGACGAATATATGAAATATGGATTTTCATATACATGAGGTGAAGACAGCCCTAAACCCAAAATATAATAGTTTATATTCATGTCGTTTTACTTTTCATCAATACATATTCTGAGCAGACTCCTTGACACATTATTGCTATTTATTTAGTGTTCGAACAAGTTTAAAATAATAACAAATACGCGAGTATTAATATTTTAATTTTTTTTTAATATAAGGGGTACAATTTAGGATAATGAACTTCCAAGGGGTACTCAAGCCAAAAAAAGGTTGAGAAGAGCTGATATAGATAATTCTACAGATGAGGATCTGGATCCGACAATTCATACAATTCAAACCACAATGCATTGTTGACTATAACATGAGAATGGGCGCGATCGATCACATAGATATGCAATAGTTTTTTACAGAATGTGTACAATATAGTGTAAAATATTTTGGTACAAGTTCGGAATTCCCCCCCCCCAGCAAATCTTTAAAAATTAAAAAAAATTAATAATTTAAAATAAATAAAAATTAAAATAATCCAAATAAAGACTACCAATTATTTAATTATAAAATAAATTAATGTCGTTAATAATTTCAGTAAACGGTGTTTTTTTCAATCTCTGGCGCCACATAAATTCACTTAAATAAGATGCTAAAAGATCCTTAGCCGTACCGCATTCTTTTTTATTCCTTCTTTTTGCTCTCATCCACATATTTTCAATTCTGTTTGTATTTACGTGAGTAATAGGATCGACGAAATTAATTGAATGATTCACCGTCAAGTGAACGTAGCCTTCATCTCCTAGGCAATTATAGGCTCGCCATAAATCCGAAACTACAATGGTGACGGGTAGAATGTACTTTTGAATGATCGGTAGCAGCGTTGCTGCATCTCTTTTTGCAACGGGGACGGCAAAACATTCCTTAGTTTCACAATCTATGCCACCAAATACCCACTGTTCTTTAACGAGACGGCCCACGTTATATTTTCCTTTAACAAATAAACTTTCATCTATTTGAACGACGCGTCCGACACCTCCTAAAATTACTGGGTTTGCCTATCAATTTTAAAATACAAACCTCCTCTCAGAAAATTCTTCCAGTCTGTAATTGTTTCATTCACAATGTCCTAATTCTCTTTTTATTTTTTTGTGAGCATTCTTCGTAAGCCCAATAATAAATGAATCTTAAAATTACCTTCAGAGGCAAATTACTGTTTTCAAAAAAAGTATTTTTTCTTATTGAAGATTCTTTTCTGCACGGCCTCGGACATCGATACCTCACTCCGTCAGAAGTTTCTCTTGAGGGTATCAGGTCCATAAATCGATTACAATTAATCCTCGGGCAAATTCTATGAATTGGTAACAGCCCTAAACCTTGTAAACATGTTATTGTTTGCTCTGTTGATTGCGTATTAAAATGAATTAAATCTTCATTAAAATTTTCCAAGTCAATTAAATCCATTTGGCCTCTTTTGAATTTAAATCAATGAATTATTAACGACATTAATTTATTTAATAATTAAATAATTTTTTTTAATTTTTAAAAATTGGCCAATCATTTGCTGGGGGGGGATTCCGAACTTGTACCAATATTTTTAATAAAGAAAAAGAAAAAATCAAGCATGTCACTATATGATTTCAAAAAAGAACTTGTTCGACAAATTCTCGAAAAATATAAAACTGATGCTTCATTTATTGGTAGATCGTCATCTCAACCTAATCCTGCAAGAATGGTAGAAAGACACTTTCCTGGCTATGCTGGTGGTTCAAGTGATTCAAAAAGACAAAGAAAATATGTGTTGTTTGTTCAAAAGTAGGAAATGAGTTCAAAACTCTTTATAAATTTGTGAACAATGTGATGTTGACTTGTGCATTTCCATGTGTATCAAATCATATCTCACAAATCTTGGTTACTAATATTATATAATTTATATTCAACCAAAATATTCAACTATTTTAGAATTGTTATAACATTTTTTGAGAATAATTTTCTTCTAACCCAAAGGATTTTTCATTTTTTTGTGATCCCCTGTTTTCACTCAAAAACTATATGTGACCCTTAGTTCCATCAAGTCTGTGCATCCCTGTTATAGAGCACATAAATAACCCTCACTTTTCTATCCTTAGTACTGGTTTTTGGGTTATAAAGAGTTTGGTCACTTTAACATTGATTACTTAACAGTTAGTCAAAATAACTAAAGTTGGAGAAAGAAATAAAACTGGATTCAATATCTGAATATGTAACAATTGAAAATACACACAAATACTCACTAGAAAATTCTTAATTACTGAAACAATTACTCCTAGGACAATTTATATAATTATAAAATTCAAATTCACTCATTGTTTTCTAATATTAAAACAACTGAAACATTTGTAATTTTGACATTAATACAGATATAGGCTAAAATATTTTAATTGATTTTAAAATAATATATACAAAATTTAAATAATTATTACAATTATTTTAATTGATTTTAATTCGTTTTATTTTAAGGTGAATTTTGAAATTTCTTACAGCAGTTATTAATAAAATAAATCTCCTTACTCGACATTTTCTTTATATATTAAGTTTTATACTTGGTTAATTATGAGGTTAATTCGCGTCTGTGTGCGCTTTTTACTTTATTGATTTGAATTGTGTGCGCACACAGACGCGGACAATTGTGGAATTTAGTCAAAGTTATTGTGAGTATTATTTGAGTTTTGATCGAGTTTTTGATTGTATCGGTTTTTTAGATTGTTAGAGTTATGTTTTCTGGAATTGTGGTTTTAAAGAATTGATTTATAATTTTGATTTGAATTTTCGGCCTTAGTGAAATATGGAAGATAATGAATGTTTGATATGTCGTATTTCAATGAGCAATATGGCGAAGAGATGTCTTTTCAGCAGTGAAACTTGTCCATGTGATCGTGGCTCAGCAAGATCGTTGCAAATTATTAATGGAAGTTTATCAAAGCGATTGGAAATCAAGGATTTAATTTCTGTAAATCATGAAATGACAGAAGAGGAACTCCAAGATATGTTTATGAAATTTCCCCAAAAATTTAAAGATATTCGTAAATTATCTGAAACCATTTATGATATTAGCGATAAAAAGATAAACTTGCTAACTTATGAATATGATATTCTATTTAATCGCGCTCTTACAAGGATCAACACAATTCAAATGTTTATTAGTCAAAGTGTTGAACAATTATCCAATGTTTCAAATTCAATCATAGCTCAATCTCAAGTTATTGGACACGTTAAATTGTTTAACAAACAATGGTTTTGTACAAATAAAGCGTGTGATGCGATTAATTACAAAGAAATTCTTCTTATGTGTCTTAGACGTAAACAATACTCCGAATGAATTGTTAATAAAATTAATTTAGAATTAAAATTTTACTTTATACCATCCAATATAGAATATTATAATTAGTGTTTCAAAAGGAGGAAAGGTGACCAAGAAAAATCCAGACGATGCATCTTCAAGCTTTTGCAATCCTATCATAGCTCCAATCAAATATCCATATACCGCAATACCAGCGATCTAGAATCATAATAAAGATAATGCTGGTAAAGATAGATTTTGTTTTATTTAGAGACTGGACTACTCAAAGAAATGGGAAAGTATATATTTTGTAGAAAGTACTCTATAAAGTCAGTGGGGGAAAAAGTATTTTCAAAATCAGTTGATATTTCAGTCTTCAACGCTACAGATAAAGCAACAAAATGTTAGCATGATTTACTAAGAATATTGTCTTATAAGAGGTTTCTAATAAATAGGCAAAATTGTCAATGTTAGATAATTTTAATAATTAAATTCTGCTTTTTTAAATAAGATCTTTAATTTATTAAAATTATTTAATATCACATTTCGGTAACTTGTCATATTATATACAAAAAATTAAAAATATGATAATATATTTATTGTTTAAACATTTAAAGAAATTAATTTAAAATTATTTTTAAATATATTTTATGTAATTAATTTTACAACTGTATTTTGTGGAATTTTTCTAAATTAATGATAATAGAGTGAATATTTTACAGTTATCTTTTAATGATTATATTTGAATTTCTTTCTTAAATTACAATCATTTTATAAAATTTGTTATATATATATATATATATATATATATATATATATATATATATATATATATATATATATATATATATATATATATATATATATATATATATATATATATATATATATTTATTCGTTATTATAAAATCATACGGCACGTGTTTAATAATTTGTTTGAAACGACCAAAAAAGTTCAGACATCGTTATTGCAATTTTTAAACAATAAAAAATGAATCTAAACATTAGAATTTAAGTGAATTGCTTTTTTTGATCTTTTTTAAATTAAATTGTTGTGTTTATTTAATTTTATTTACTTGTTTTTCATCAGCTATTTTTAATATTTTTAAAATGAAATAAATTCATTTTTTTGATTTAGTTGCAAATGAATTGGTATTGCCGGCTTATAAATGTACAACTGTGTTAAATATGCTTATTTTGCTCTTGAATATCAGAAAAATAAAAATACATAACAAAATATTTTTTGTTTACTAGATTATAATCACGATTTTTAAATTTCTTAATAGGGGTACTAAGCCGTAAATTTATTAGCGGCAGAATGCCTCGAATAGTCCGGTTTCAAATAGTACGGCTAAATTCCAGAACCGATTAACCGTACTGTTCGAGGTATTCCTGTATATATTCCTGTATATGTATATATAAATTTCTTAATGGTTTTTCGATTGAAAAAGGTTCCATTGTGATTATTATCCAAAACGTGATTATGACAGATTTAAATAACAATTTTTATCTTTTTTTTATCTTTGTCTAACGTTATCAACTCTTCGAAAAGAATTCAGAGTCTCCTGAAATTCATAACGATAATCTTATTTGAATGGGTTAAGAATTATATTGGATTAGTTTTTGAGAAAATTTTATTTAAACTACTTCTGTATTTTTTAATATTATTTTAACTAAGAAATAATTATAAGAACTTTTATTTCTTCCAATTTCACTACTGATTAGTGAAATTCACTTGAAAACGGCAGTGCCGAGTCTCAACAAACATCGCTATATTACTGATTTATAGTCTTCAAACTCTCTTTTTAATAAATTTAAGAAATAATTGTTTATTATGGTGTTTGTAATCTCCAAAAATTAACTTTTGTGTCAGCCTTGAAGGTTAGAGTTCTCATATGTTTTCAATATTTAAATAGTAGTTTGCAAAAAGGATCTTTATTTTATGTTACCTTGGAATTTTAAGGTATGTGAAGTAGATTAACTGTTAGCGATTTGATAACAACTTTGTAAAAAAACATCAAAAGAATAATTTCCACGTATCTGATTTCTTTCTTATTATGTTTTAATTAAGTTTTTTCTTTTCTACTCTCAATTATTTATTTTTCTAAATGAGGATAAAATCCGTTTATAGTTCCCTAACTATCATTAATTATGTCATGATAATGATTCTTGAAAATCCAATTTATTGGTTTTTCTTGTTGTATATTCGTCACGCTTTTTTGAATTAATTACTGGATTTCTGTTTGTACACATTTTCTTTTGCTTTTGGGATCATTCTGAATGTTTTCCGCCAAATTCCGTTTATTTTTTTTATTTACTTATTTTATTTACTTATTACAAGTTCAGCTTCATATATATTTTTATAAAATGTAGATGGACCAATCGATTTCCGTTTGGGATGCATAATTGTCGCTAATGATTACTAATAAAGAATATAGATTTTCATTTGTTATTTTGTATTAAATGTATTTTGGTAATTTAGTAAAATTCATGTTATCAATTGATTTAACACTTTGAGGGCGCCGTGCGTCTACAGTCGCACAACTTTATTTTGGTCTTGAGGGCGAAATTCTACTCTAGTCCACTAAATGCCAAAAGCTTCTAGTTTGCACCAATATATTCTACAGCTTGTAATAGTTGTCAAAATAGCCATATTTTTAATTATACGTCAATTTAGGAAAAATTCATTTTTTATAGCAAAATTGCACCTTTGGAGGAATAAAAGATTTATAGCCCGTCGCCCTCAAAGGGTTAAATTTGTTTTAATTAACGATCTAACATTAATTATCATAATGAAATTTTTTAACAAATTTATTTCATGGCAAACAGTTTGAAGTTGATCGACGTTGTCGACTAATCATAAAATGTGGATTTTTAATGACACTTAATGGTGATCTTTGAATAGCTTTACATATCAATGAGGGCCCCAGGGGCCGCTATTTAAAAATGTTTTATACAAGAAATCTTCGCGGGAAACCTTGTAAAAGTATTTCTTTCAAATATGAAAAAAAGACAACGAGAAAAATGGTTAGTATGAGGCGGTGTGAGATATTAACCTATTCAATTTAAGTTTTATATTAATGAATTATGTACTTGTGAATATGCTAATGGGGGGTTGACTTGATCAATTATATAAAGACTTCCGAGTTGTCCACGGTAGGTTGCAATTCTGTCAATTAGGGTATCTAATAACCGATCTCCATCAATCAAATTTTCCCTATATGCACTATAAATAAGATTTAAAGACCATGACAGCGGAACAAAATATGTATCCAAGGAAGATTGAATTGCCTCTAACTTTATCAATTCTTCTTCATTTAGGAATCCTTAATAGAAATTACGAAGAGGCAAAAATATGATAAAAATTAATAATATATTTCAAACATCTAGTTCAGCAGTGGCCAACTTGCGGCTAAATGATTTGAATTTTACAAAAAAATGTATGTAACTAATAAAATATTGTTGGGGTTAGTGCAAAAACCATATATATATATATATATATATACAATCTTGGGAAATGTACACTTTTACCATAAAATGTGTAAATTTCCCAAAAAGTTAGGTATAAGTGAACTGAATATAATGTATATGTACATTTCCCGGCAAATGTGTACACCTGCCTTTATGTTTTGGTAAATGTATACTCTTACCTTCGTATTTTAAGGAAAGGTGGAATACAAGTAAATTAAAAATGTTGTTGCAGTAAAAAAAACAATGCACAATAGTATTTTTTCATACTGATGTTGGTTTAAATAAATATTAGTTTTGTTTTTTTGTGATACAATCTGTTCCAGTTGGTTATTAAATTTTTCTTTTTGTTCCATGGTTTTTCTAAAATTCTAACCAAAAAAATATTTTTATTATAAAAAAAATTAAATTTTAAATATTAATAATAAATTAATAAATTAATAAATTTCGTATTTTGTATGCTCACATTTACCAAAACGACATGGTCATTGTGAATTCAATGTACATTTCCCTTATTTGAAATTGTAAATGTTAGTTGAATGCACATTACCCAAATGAGGAGGCTAATGTGCACATTTACCGGAAAATGTGTACATTTGCCACAATATCGTAACATATATATATATATATATATATATATATAAGCAAAATATTACCGTAACATATATATATATAATATAAGCAAAAAAACAAGTTTCTACAATAGATAATCAAAAAAGCAAAAAAACGATTTGCTACAATTACACAATATATATATATATATATATATATATATATATATATATATATATATATATATATATATATGTATATATATATATATATATATATATATATATATATATATATATATAATATATATATATATATATATATATATATATATATATATATATATATATATATATATATATATATATATATATATATATAAAAGGAAGGTATAACAAAAATGGTCCAAATTAATAAAAGTACAAAATTAATTAAAATTTTCTAAGATTAAAAATCACTATTGAACGGGGGAAACGGGTATGGTTGAACGCCAAATTGAAAGACAAATACAGGAAATTATAATGAAAAGTTTATGATGGATTGACAGGGAAAGTTATAGTAGGTAGTTAGTAGCTCCCTGCCACAACACCTGCGGTAACTGTTTTTTTTTGCTTTTTGATTATGTAATTGCAGCAACTCATTTTTGTGCCTTTTTGATTATGTAAGTGTAGCAAATCGTTTTTTGCTTTTTTGATTATGTAATTGTGGCAACTCGTTTTTTTGTGCTTTTTTGATTATGTAATTGTGGCAAATCGTTTTTTTGCTTTTTGATTATGTAATTGTGTGAATTCGTTTTTGTGCTTTTTTGATTATGTAATTGTAGCAAATCGTTTTTTGCTTTTTTGATTATCTAATTGTAGAAACTTGTTTTTTTGCTTATTAATTGCGACAACTCGTTTTTTTTTGCTTTTTTGATTATGTAATTGGGACACTTCCGTTATCTTTGCTTTTGACTATGTAATTGCGGTAGCTCGGTTTTTTTATTATGTAATCGCGTCAACTCGTTTTTTGCTTTTTAATTATGTACTTGTGGCAACTCGTTTTTTTATGATTTTTTGATTATATAATTATGGACACCCGTCTCTTTGCTTTTTTGATTATGTAATTGCAACAGGGAGCTACTCATATTTTTTCTGGGATTTTCAATACAAAAAAAATATTAAATTAAAACAGCACGTAAATAGGTAAATTATGGGCTCAGATTTTTTAATTAAAGTAAATTACAGGCTCAAATAAGTTAATTAAGGTTCAAATTTTAAAATTAAAGTAATCAATAGGTTCAAATAAGTAAAATGAAAATTATAATTATAATAATAATAATAATAATAATAATAATAATAATAATAATAATAATAATAATAATATAATAATAAAACGAAAAACACCAAATCCAATATATATATTTTACTACAATATATTTCGACAGAATCACTGTCATCTTCAGGTAGAATTGAAAATCAAACTAAATCAATATAAATTGCTCTTTTTTAAACAAACTAATTAACTTATTCATCAATTTTTTTTAAATTAATTTCGCTAAAAATTCATAAAATTCGGTTTTTTCAATTAAAACTTTTAAAATTATAAACTCACAAAAGTTGAAATCAAACAAAATCTTAATAAATTTCCCACAAAATTGTGTTTACTAATATTAATCAATTCCTTCAGTCGATAGTGATCAAGAACTTGAAAACGGAGATGACGGACAGTCATTCCAATGTATGTGGCATTGCACCCATGACATAAATATTCATAACCAAGATCCGAACACCATCTAAGTAAGAATTGTTAGAAATTGTTAGTTTCAATAAGTCGTTAAATCGCAATTTTATCATACAAAAATTCTAAACGATCCTCAATAACGTTCTGTAGAATTTCATCAGTAAATTGTTCGTTCAAATTTAGGACTACTACAAAGTACCACGTGTTTCTAACTAATTTATTTAGATTTCCTATGATTTTGCTAACTTTTACTCCAAATAACCATGTATTTCTATCGAATATTCATAAATTACTGTTCGGTTATTGGGTTGGTGATAAAATTTAAATTCACTAAATTGTTTCTCTGACTCCAAGTGTGTCTTTAACTGATCCACAAACAGTGGCGTATCTAGGGTTCACGGCGCCCGGGGCAAAACTTAAAATTGCGCCCCTCTCCACGTGAATTTTTTCTTTTCCTTATTATTGGTATATTATTTTTGCACTAAAGTGACATTTCTTTTTTAAGAAAAAAAAATTATTATTTAAAAAAAATCAAAAATTTTCACTCTTTAAAATTGATTTGCAGCAGTTTTAAAAAAAATTAATTTAATTTTGCAACAAGTTAGTTTTAAACTTTATTTATTGTAATAATTTACAAACAAATTTTTCGTGCTTTAACACTTGCGAACTTGTCAATGACATCATCAAAGTTAATTTTGTTCACAGTGTTTTTCTCAATACTTAATAATGCCAAATTATTTAAACGTTCTTCACTCATTGTTGCTCGAAGATATGACAAAATTAATTTTAATTTGCTAAAGGAACGCTCGCATGTTGAAACAGAAATACCAATTGTCAAAAGAATTTGCAATGAAATTCTTAAATTTGGGAAAACATCTTCACCATAAGATATTAAAAATTTAAAAGATCTATAGGTGATTTTGGAATTTCATCTTTTCGAGCATTAAGAAGCATTTTACAGTCAGTAACTTCATTGCATAGTTCGTTTTCATCAATATCTGAATTGTAAAATTTTCCCAAATTTGAACATTTTTCTTGAAATTCCAAATATCCAAAATCATTGAACAAAAGCAGATTCGGAATATTTTCTGAAATTGTTGAAAGACATGATCTATTGTTGGATTCAGTCATTTTATAATCAAAATCCGACTCTTCATTGTTTTGTGAGGCATCAAAATCAAAAAATTCATAATCTGACTGAGGCATATGTTTGTCTTCTTTAATATCCTCTATCTGGTCATTTTCTTCAACCTTTTCCTTTTTTAAATAATTTTGCAACATTTGACTTGACTTTTAGCTTCATTTCGGAATATTCTGGCCTTTTTACGATTTTGTGCCCACTTAATTTCTGTTTCGGCATCTTTGATATTCTAAAGTTGAAAGTTTTTTCAAATAATTTTGAGCTTAACAAATAATTCTATAAATCTTACGATTGAGTTCTGGATATAACTCAAATTTCATGTATTTTGGAAAGGCTTGAAATATATAAACAAAGTTCACCATAAAATTTAAATTTAATTTAAATAGTACTAAAATTAAATTTAAATTTTATGGTGAACTTTGGTTATATATTTCAAATAATCAAAATTCGTTATTTTAATGTTGGTTAAATTTCAAAATCGAAAATCTTTAAATAAAGTTTAGGTTTCAAAAATCAATTTGGCGCCCCTAAAATCGTGGCGCCCGGGGCAAAAGCCCCGCTTGCCCGGCCCTAGATACGCTACTGTCCACAAATAACACTCGACAACAGAAATCTTTATTGATAATCACAAAATAATTTTCACTTTACACTAACAATCAATTCAACACTCCGCTAGGTGACTATACAATGTTTATTGCAACAATCAGTGAGGAATAGCACTTGTGCATAACACCGGATTGAAAGATCACTAATTACTGATTGGATTATCAACTGGGACTTTGAGCTGGTTGTTTTCTTTGATCTTCTTCACAATTTTATTCAATTACTCAAATAACTTCTTTTCGTTTAATTTTTCAACAAATTCTTTTCTCCAAATCTACTCCAACAATTATTCTTCACAAATCGTTTTTCCAATAACGTTTCGTCCGACTCTTTCTAAGTTTTCGTCTCGGTTTTGTTACAATTCTGTCCCACTTTTTGTCTCAATTTTATGTCCACAAGCTTCTCTTTATATATCTTGCTTTATTTGTGGCACTCGAGATAATCAAATGTTTTTCACTTTCTTTCTCCTGCATTTCCCGACTGTTCCCAATTTATCTCTGACAGATGTTGAGATATTTTCCCCTTTTCCGTTTTTGTTAAGCCGCCTTCTCTTAGCTATCAAGATAGGGCTTTTTCCCATGTTTTGTTTTTCTGGAATTTGAAATTCCTTTTCTACTTTGTACTAATTAATTAGTACTGAACTTGGATTTTGTTTTCCTGTTTGATTTCTTCTGTTTTATTACTCTTTCTCATTTCTCATTTCTTTTCACTTCCGTTTTCTTTTCTGAGTTCCCATAGATTGTCCCGTTTGTCATGATGAACTTCCCCCAAGTAATTTTATTTATTTATTTATAAATTTGTTATTTAGGTATCTTCAACATTACCTATGCACTTGTTAAATTCTACTCCAGGTGGCCATGTACTTCTAACTTATGTACATCAAGAAATAAGAAGATAGAAAAAAACAGAATGCATTACATACATTGTAAATCAATAAGCATATATACGAATATCATTATTAATCAATATTTTATGCATAAGATTATTATTTCTACAGAATAAATAATTTTCAATTTTGATATAATCCTTTAGCGCACAACGTTATTTGTATTTTGAAATATGCATTCAAAGAGATATTTTACTCTAGTATCATCACTATATATAAATAATTCTAATCACCAAATCAATTTCTAAAATTTTTCATTCAATTAAAAGTTCGATAAAATGATAAATTAAAATATATATTCGATAAAAAAATGCATCAATTAATTGATAATATTAATAAATTTATTTATTTCAATTAAATCAATACTAATTAATAATATTGTATTTCAATAATATAATTTATTGGATTCGATAAAATAGAATTGTATAATTTAATTATTAAAATATTGAAATTGATACCACATTTTACGATTTGTTGCAAAGTTGGAAACTGTCCTTTAAAATCTACAAATAACTTCCTGCCAGCCAAGGCATATGCTGCATTGACATATCTCATAATAGCTCTCCGAATTAAAACTGCTCTTTCCGAGTTTCCTTGAATAAATGCGGAAACTAGAAGCGCGATGTCATCGGTCCAAGGTAACTGACTATACTGTTTGAACCACTGGTTCACAACCATTGAAACATAAAAACCCAAAACAAATGTAACTGGCATTGTTTGATATGCTCTTCGACATTGAACAAAAAAAGTTTTTTAAAAAGTCTAAATTATAATTACTATTATAATTTATTTATTTATTTATTTATAATTATTATTATTATTATAATTAATATTAATTAATTTATTTATTTGTTATTATTTATTTTTATTATTATTATTAATATTAATATTAATATTAATATTATTATTATTATTATTATTATTATTATTATTATTATTATTATTATTATTATTATTATTATTATTATTATTATTATTATTATTATTATTATTATTATTATTATCTTTATGGATAACCTCGAACGACAGACACTCGGGATCATACAACCCATCAGTTTCTATGCAAGATATGTAGATGATATCTTAATCACGACCAAAAGCAGAAAAGAAGCGGAGGAAATATTTCATACATTCAATGCGGCTCACCGAGATATCAAGTTCGAAATCGAATATCCGGAAGAAGATGGATCCCTCAATTTATTGGATTTGAGAATTAAAATAGAAGCAAATACTCCAACATACGGGTTCTACAGAAAACCAGCTCGCAAAGAAATATTTATGCACCAAAGATCAGCGCTTCCATACTTACAGAAATTACATGTCATAAGAAACGAGAAACGAAGAATAGCCAATCGATGCACTGAAAAAAACGAAAACTTTAAACAACAAACAAATTTCAATAAAATCCTACACAGAAACGGATACCAATGTGAGGACATTGAAAGAATGAATTCTACCTGTAGTGAGCCGTTACACGGACTTAACAAAATCTATATAAATATTATACATAAAAAAATAAAGTAGCCTAAATAATAACGAATAAGGATCAATTATAACACAATTATGGCCAATCAAATATCACCTATAATTGCACATTAGTTGGAACATCGCAGTCTACTCTAATATATTCCAAGAGTCAATCAAAATTCATGCAATCAGCTAATACTTCTTATCAATCAGGCTCTATTAATCAATCTCAGACGAGTAAACCAAATTCGATGCCATGTTATTATTATCAAGATTAACTGTATTTGGCTCCTAATTGTTAAGGTTGGCTCTAATAGACCAACATCTTCATCCATTATCGTTCGCAATCACCACAATTTTATATGGCTAAAGACACAGTCAAATTTAGCTCTGCAAAGTAAATCTATTTCAGAAGTAATTCAGCCAAGTAGTGTAAAATCTGACATGGAATCCATTAACATGTAAATTCCCAAAATCTCTCCAATTGAGCCAAGCTATTAAAATGCTTCCGTATTTTCAAAGATATTCCATATGCTTATAATTCGCGAAATATGTAATAAATCCTAACAATAATATGAACCCGAATAAATTTGTTATCCAACCACTACACAAATCAATTATGGATCCAAGAAATAACGAAAAAATAATTTGATTGAGATATCTGAATTAATTGGAAGCTTAGATAATTAATTGTTATTTTATATAATCAGTATTGAACTATAAAATTGAATAGTTCAGTTCCTGGTTCAAGTTCATCAATGAACAGCTCCCAATTAATTCAAAATATGCAAGACATTTGTAAAGGATGCTTGTAAATTCTGTGATTTGACTTATTTAGTATCATTTATGTATGATATGTACTTAAGAATGGCAGCGAAATCTATATCATATCCAGATGAAAACAAAAAGCCATTCAGTCCCATTTTATTTTTACGTGATTTAGTTACGATTTATGCTCAACCACCACTATATGCTACAAGTCATGTTTATTTAATGCCATTTTCGGTTCCGCATGATGTTATTAAATTTTAATTTCTCCAGCGGCATTTTTAGGATTACAATTTTTCAATATATAATAAATCAGCAAACGAATCAGTGAATAGTGCAAGCACTTCATTTTTATATAATAAAATTGATGAAAGATGTTCTCCTAAAAATGAGTTTCAAAAAAGTTAGTCCTTCAGCATCATCATCTTTAGAAATGATAAAATATAACACCACCACACTACCCCAAAAAAGATCTAGGGAATTAACACAAAAGAAGAAGAAATATTTCTATTTTAATATCCCATTCATCAGCGACATACTCGACTTCAATATTCTGAAATAACTTAAACGTACCGGTCTTCCAATTCGAATAGCACCTATATCTTGGACATTGAGAAGGGCTCTGGCAAACAACATAAATAAAGAAAACAATTGCACAATGAAAAACTGCCAGACACCGAAAGATATGTGCTTTAGAAAAAACATCGTCTATTGCATCACGTGCAATGTATGCAATGAAATCTATATTGGAAGTACACTCAGGACCTTGCACCAAACAGTTAAAAAACATCTAAATCCTGGTGGAACATCCTCGATAAACAGACATCTCCAACAATGTCAACCAACAGATGAAAGAAAAAATATTTCAATCGAAATCATAGCTAATGGAAACATCCAAAAGAAAAATTTCAGATTCAAAGAAGCAATTCTCATCATAAACAGACGGCCAAAAATCAACACTAAAGAAGAAATCAATAAAATCATGAATTTGATCTGTTGTCATTGACCTTGAGAATAACTGACAATATATACAAAATATAATAAATTTAAAAAAATTTTTAATAAAAGAATTCATAAAAAGAAAGTATATATTATATTTATAACCAATGAGAATTAAGAAAAAGGAAATAAAAGAAAGATAGAAATGTATATTCGGGAAGAAGATTGCTAAATTCCAGGAGATTGAAAAGGACTAGCCAGCAGTCACATATCTATATACTAAAATCAGTCAAATTTCATAAATACTTTGAAAAAAAATTGTAAAAAACCATAAGAAAATCATGAAAATTCAAAAAAATTTTTCCTTGATCTATATATTTTTGACGGGATCCGGATAAAACACCGAAACAAAAAACTCGAAATTAAAACTTCGAAAACAAAAACACCGAAAAATATAATTTCGAAATGCAAAAACATCGAAAAATAAAATATCGAAAACATAAACATCGAAAGCATTTTTATTATTTAAAAAACTGTTAATTCTTTAATAATTGCTCATATCGAGCTATTTTGTTTGCTCGGGCCAAGCTGTTGTTTACCTCAATTCTTAAATTTACATATTTATTTACTTTATGTTTACCTTATTTTTTAAATTAAACTTGTTAAATTTATTACATATTTAATTATTTACTAAATAAATTTTATTAATTTATTTCTTTTACATATTTAATTAAGTGAACGTAAGACAAAATAATATATATAATCATCACCACCAAAAAAAAATAAATTGTTCATAAATACATTAACACAGATTCATCAAAAATAAATTGTTCATATATAGATTAGCACAGATTCGTCAAATTGTTTATTAAATGCGTTTGGGATCTCATTGGATAGATTGGATTTGGTTGGACTATCTCATTCATCTTCATCTACATTCAGCATAAATGTTGACCCGGTATTTATTGGCTCCGGTTCTGCAGTATTTTGTAAGTTCAAAGTTTTTAATGCTCCTGCCTCTGTCATCCAACATATATATATATATATATATATATATATATATATATATATATATATATATATATATATATATATATATATATGACACATCCTACTAGTCAGGTTTCAAACATGAGTCATCCAATGATATTGAAAGAGTAGCTCTTAGGGAACACTTTTGAGAAAATCTGGGTGTGATTTTGTTGAGATGTGTGAGTCTGATGAGTTAAATAAATTAAATAGTGTGAGCAAGGATGATGAGCCTAAATTTGTGTTAGTATTGCCGTACTCAGAAGGTTTTAAGGATTATAAAGTGAAGATAAGAAAGCAGTTAGGGAATTTAAACTATAGGATAGTGTCAACTTCATGGAAAGTACGCAATATGTTTATTAATAAGTCAAAGACTCCGGTTGAATTGTGTTCCGATCTCGTTTATCAGTTTACATGTAATGGGTGTAATGCCACATACATTGGAGAGGCTTCCCGTCATCTCTGTATTCCAGCCGAGAACATTGTAGACCGAAGGCTTTGACCCATATTGGTGAGCACAATAAGGGCTGTAAGATTAAAATAGGTATGCCTGATTTTAAAATTTTATTAAAAAATTTCGATAATTATTGGGAACGTGTGATTTGTGAGGCGTTGTTGATAAAGTCATTGAATCCGAAAATTAATGTGCAGAATGCAGTAAATACTTGTGTTTTGAGTGTTTTTAAATAAGCTTTTGTGTATTGTATGTATTGATTGTTGTGTTAAATTAAATAATTAATAAAAATTTTTTAAATTATTAAATTAAATTTTAAATGCTAAAATTTTAAAAAAATAATATATTAATTTAATTATAATTTTAAATATTTTTGAATAATTTTTTGTATATTGTATTAAAAAAAACTTTAAATTATTAAATTAAATTTTATTTATGATTTTCAAAAAATGAAATTTTTTTATTAAATAATAAAATTTTTTATATAATTAATAAAATTAATAAATTTGTTTAAAATCTTTAATTTATATAGTTATTTATTGTTATAGTCACTGTTTGATTGGCGTTTTCTTATAATTAAATCATTGCCATGTATGTTTAACTATTTATTATTATTATTATTATTATTATTATTATTATTATTATTATTATTATTATTATTATTATTATTATTATTATTATTATTATTATTATTATTATTATTATTGATATTAATTAATTAATTTGTTATTATTATTATTACATTTTAAGTCATTATTATAAAATCTCATGCTGTCCATAATCAACAACTTATACAACAAATTTCTCATTTTAATCCTTTGTCCTTCCATATTTAATAATTGATAAAATTTTTGATAATTTTCCTTTAATTTTAAAATTTAAAATTAATTTGATTCAATTAAAATTTGTATTAATCATAATGAGCAATATTCCCAATTTCCAGGTCTTACTTGTGCGCAGTCGGATACCTTTCAATTGGTAGAATGTAAGTATAAGTAATTGCAAAAGACTCGTAAATCGACAAAAAAAATAAAGTCTCCTTCCACAATTTCCTATACATGCTTCCTTTCCATCTGAAATGTAATTTATGACATAAATATATCATTTTATGGTGAATATAATTGATTTGATTTACTTGAATAAAATGATAAACAATGTCCATAGCTTTGTGTTGGCAACATCTCCAGAATATGTTATTGACATTGGCGGGGAAATTTCATACAATAATAAAGTCCAGCGTAAACTATTCAAACGTTAACATTTCAAATAAAAATTAAACTCAATAATAATTTATGGCTTATTTAAAGAAAAGTAATTTCTAAATGAAATTAAAAAAATAATTGTAATTTACATTTTCCTTTTTTTATTTTTCAAATTGCCAAATTAAAAAGGAAATATAAATTAAGAATGTTTTTGAATTTAATTTTTTACAAAATATTGCAATTTTCAGTCATAAATAGAAAAACGGAAGAAAGCCTTTGTCTCCAGACCCTAGGACAGTGTTGCCGCATTTACAACCCTCTGGAGTCAGATTGCGTTTAATAGTTTTTATGAAAAGTAAATATAATTTAACAAATACGTAATTTAAAAAAATTTAAAAACTTATTTAAAATTTAAAAATTTAAAAATGATTGTACATGAGAATAAATTTAATATTTTTATTGATCTATTTACAGTACATGAGCGTCCGCAAAAGGGGGGGTGGGGGTAGGGGCACTTGCCTCCCCCCTTGAATTTCCGAAACCATTCTATTTTTCGATTAATTTTAACACATTTTAATAGATGCGCTCAAACAATGTTGGAAAACCGAAGACAAAAAAAATTAATAAAAAAATTTAATTTAAAGAGGCTTCCTGTTTTTTTAACGTTATTAATTATATCTGGAAATCAATGATTTCAAATCACTTTATTTGTATAAAAAATTTCAATAATAACTGACGTTCTGGTTATAAAAAGTGTTCTATTTTGTAAATTAATGATAAGAATGTTCTATTTTGTAAATTAATTAAGTTTTCATGGTCAAAATTTCGTCTCAATCAACATCTTTGCAAATTTGAACCAAATGAAAATGTCCACTAAACATGTGTTTAATAAGACATTCTCATTCTTGCTAAAAATAGGTAAACATTGAAATCAAAGACTTGCTTTCAAAATTCAAGACAGTGAACCCTTATCCAGCAATATAACGATGAAACCTAAACTTTTATCTACAGTTGGCATTCCTCCTTCCACTCTTCTAAATACTTTTGTTAAAATCCTCACAACTGACTAAACTCATGTGCATTGTCATTTTAAAAACACAACCTGATTCTTTTCGGAAATCAGATGCAGAGTATTTTCTATCATTTCTGGACATCAAACTTTCTCGGACTTACTTGACGTATCAAAGTAAAATTGCCCATTATTTTGAGTGATAAAGGTAGAGTCACCAGATTAATATTAAAATGTTATCATGAAGAAAGGAACAATTATATTGGTGTGAATCACTTACTAAGAGTGGCATAAATCAAAAATATTTTGTGTTACGAGTCAAACAATTGGTAAGAATTGTTATTATTGAAAGAAGGGAGTAAAGGGAAAGGAACGAAGAATGGCTCCATTTCATTCGTTCGGCGTTGAAGGAGCTTTGCAAGAATTCTGGAAAGTTGTTGTCGATGCCAAAAATCATTTGCACATTCATAAGTAGAAATTATACTTTAATTTTTTAAGTCTAAATTAATCATTAATAGAATTAAAATTTGAAAAACGGGTTAAATGCTAATGAGATGATGGGAAAGATCACGGCGGGAACGGATTCATCATAATATGTTCAGAAAAGGTGGAAATGCAAGAAAACGTACCAAAACAGGAAATCGTTAAATAATTAATTAATTAATTAAGGAAACCCTGAATTAAGTAAACAGAAAACAAAGTAAACAAAGTTGGTTCTGGGAAATCATTATCATGACAACATGAGTAATGGGAAAACGGGAAAGAGATTATCGCAACTAATTAATTAATTCTTACGAAGAGAAGATGAAAAAGGCCGCGGGACAAAGCTTGTCAAAAGGAGACGATCAAGTTGAAACACCATTAATCTAGGCGATTATTTCAACTATATAAGTTAGCTCAAATTCAGAAACAACCGGAATTTTGCTTCAGTTATGGAAGAAGAAAGTGACAGTAGGGTAAAAAGGAGAAACTAATGATAGAAGATAGAACTAGCGGAAAGGGAAATAAAGAAATTAAGTTAACTCAAAAGTGTAAAAAAAGAGGTGATTATTGTTGCAGAACGTGCAGAATCAAAGCAGTTACAGCGAGACTTATTGAATAGTCAGAATAAGCATTGTATTGCGATATTCGGAGTTTTGTAAATTGTAGTTAATACGAAATTGGTTACAAATACACGAGTGTCGTTTAGCTAATTGATTTTGCAGAACACGTGCAGTCAGAAACACCGATGTTAATATTTATTTAATTAAAAACTCAGCCGTTATAATGACATGGAAAATGAGAATTTGTAGTAGTTCTGCCGAATTTTGTTATACAGTAGACTCTCGGTTACCTGTTACTCGATTTTTCAGAAGTTCAGTAATCCGTAAAATCTTTCTGTTCTATTTATCTTTTGCTTATCTAATTAAAAACAGTCCATTCATCTTACAAGAGAAAATAACATTCTTATCATTGTATTGCCTTTTTTGGAACTTTGGAACCTTACATTGATCTCACTGACTTAATTGAACCAAATTTTGTAGAGCTCCTTAAATTAGTAATAAAAACATTTTAAGAAATAAATTTTGCCTCATAGTTAAAAAACTAAAACAACTTTTAGGTTCATGAAAACAAAATTCCAATTTTATCTATGAGAAAGATCTTATTAAGATATTCTTCCCAACATCACGACATTAAGCATCAACAATAATAATGAATAAGTCTTTTAATTGGTTTTGATTTTCGAAAAAGGATTCGTGTACAACACACCAATGGCATTTTTGCTTGGTTCCCAATAATCTAAATCTTTTACATTCAGTATATCTTCTTTTTTCATCAAGTCTTTTCGTTTGAGATTGTAGTCAGATCTGAGAATTCCGATTACATGAAGAACAAAAAAAATCCAACTAACCCTTTTACATATGGGAAAATCGGAATGAATGACTCATGCTTAGTTTTTGATATTCTTCTGTAAATGTTTAAAAGTTACGCAATTAATTCAGTTAGAAATTGTTACCCAAATGGAACTACAGGGACGGTCACTCCATTCTTGTAAAAGTCAGGAGAGTATTCAACGGCCTGATAGACTTTGTCTCCCAAAGAAAGATCGTTAAATCCGTTACGAATATCAATATTGTGCACTAAATTATTTAGACAGTCACCGAAAACATTATTAATATTTATATTAAAGAATTAAGCATTGAGGTCTCCTTGTAACTCGTTTGAAGAAAAGAAATGGTTGTCACAAAAACAAACACGCAAAAAAGAGTACAAAGTGTTGAATTAGTTACATGCAATTAATAAATTTGTAAGAAAAATTAATGGAGAAATGAAGGTTAACATTAAAAGACCCTTTATTTAATTTATGGTCCGTGGTTAATTTCAATTACTCGCGTCTGTGTGCGCACAATTATATTGCACACCCCAAGTCATTGGATTTTGATTGTGTATGAGTATGTGTTTTGGCAGTTATAATTGAGTTTCGTCTGGAACTTTGAATTCCTGTGCTTCAAAAAATATATATTTCCTATCGTTCGAATTCAATTGTCCTTTAAAGAATAACTATTAATTCAATGTTTCAAGATATTACTGCCATAGTAATTGACAATTGATATTGTATATGAAAGCCAGATTTGCAAGCGATGACGCTCCAAAATGTTTTTCCATCAACTATCTAAAGATCTTGACATCAAGATGTCATGATTGGAACGGGCCAAAAATATAGCTATGTGAGTGATGACGCTCAATCCAAGAGGTATTTTGACGTCAAAATATCTCATTGAACATGGCATTGTTAATAATTGGGATGGTATGAGAAAGATCTGGTATTATACATTTTGTAATGAATTGAGAATTGCGCCAGAAGATCGTCTAGTTCTTCTTACTGAACTGCCACTTAATCCAAAAGCTTTTAGAGAAAAAATGATTCAAACATTCAGTGTGCTCTTCTTATGTATGTTGCTATTCAAGCAGTTCTTTCTTTCTACGCGTCTGGTCGTAAAACGAGTAATGTTTTAGATTCCAGAGATGATGTACCATATACTATACCAATTTAAGAAGGTCATGTGTTGCCTTATGCAATTTGCAGAATGGATTTGACTGGGAGAAATTTGGAAAATTATTTGATGAAAATTAAACAGTCAGTGTATAAGTATGAGATGTCAACAAAAATGTGTCTGACAAGTGCTGACACGAATATGAAGGTGTACAAAAGGAAATGCAAAAAATATATTTATGGAAAGAAACGATCAATAAAAATTTAAAATATTGTTTCTAATGAGTTGATTGATATACAAGGAGATGAAGAAGCAGATATATTATGAATATATGATTAAAACAAATTTAATATAAACGTAAAATAGTAAACATAACATGATAGATATAACGTATAAAATTAAATTAAATAATTATGCAATTAGTTAATTTAAATGATCATTTTTCCGCATTGGTTATTATTTATTATTTGTTTTAATAAATTAAATTTTGTTATTTAATTAAATTAGTTATTATATAAATTAATCAAATTAATAATATTTAAAAATTAAATATAAACATAAAGAAATATAATTAAAAAATAATAAAAGTAAATAATACGTTAATTAAATTACTTATTTATTATCAAAAATAAACAATTATACCGCTCCCTTAACCCTTGTCCCTTTTCAGGGCAAATCAATCGAAGGGCCAAATTTTCGGAAAAATGCTATCACGGGCACAATAAATTCATTTAAATAAATATAACTCGTTTTTACGATTCAAGTAAACTTAGAATCAATTTTTAAAATTAAAAACATGCTTAATTCGAATATGAATTCTAAAAAAGACAATTATTGATTTGATGCTTAAAATTGTGTCCGGGCCACATCAAAAGGCCTCGCGGGCCACCGGTTGGCCATGACTGCTCTAGGGGAACATCGAATTTATAGATTTGCTTGTACATTATATTGTTTTGGCTATAATTAGAGATAATTTTAACTGTAGCATATATACTGTTGCCGCAAACCCTTAGCTAATATTAAGAAAATGTCATTTAAATAAAAAAAATTTAATAAACAAATAAATATAAAAAATAAGTTAATAAAATTTAAATATTTAATTAATTAATTAAAAAACAAAAAATATATTAATTATTATTTTATTTTTCTCCTACATTTCCGTTTTGATCCGAATTTTGATTGATCTGTGATTTCATCATGACTATATTTGCTTTTCAAATGCCCTTCGGTGAAAATGCATTTCTTTCCTTTATCTTGGGAGACATTCTCAAATTTTGGATTCCATACGAAATAATTGCTGTAAAGAAGACCTTAATATTCAATGGAGAAATTTTCAGGCAATTTTCTATAACTTTTTACTTGGATATGTTCGAATATGGCTGGATTTTTCTGGCCATAAATTTTCATTTTTACACTCCTCGTCTTTCGGAGATGGAATATATCGTAATGACGAATCCCAGTCCGGACCCGAACTGAAATCAACTGGCTATTATTTTCAAAGTTTTACGCATTACTTTGTATAAATTGGTTCAATTGGATTGTTGTGTGGGATCCAGCTTTTATCATCCTCTACACAATGTCCATGTGATATATATTTTCGTCTACGTTCATGAATTTGGTTTGAACTTTCTGAGTTTTGAAGAATATTAAATTCTTTAATCAAAAATTATAAAACTGAGTAAAAATTTTTTTATTAAATGTAAATATTAAATATTTCTAAATTAGTTTATAAAATGATAGATATGAAAACTCATTGAATATTATAAATTCATTAATAATTTAGTTTTTAATATTTAATAACTTTTAACCTTTTGAAAAACTCATTATTTTATTTCCAAGACAACAAAATTGTAATGAATTTAAACACTTATGTATTTGAAACTTATATTGAATAAATTTCTTTTAATAATTTTTTTAAAAATTATTTATTATGATATCTTTAATTTTTCGCTTTCACAATTGTCACTCCTATATTATTTTGTACTATTATTTATGTATTTTGAAACTGCATATATTATTATATTTTGAAATGGACAAGTTTTTTATTTCACTCAATAAAAAATTTATTATGAAATACATACTCGTTGAATTAAGAAATTTCAATTATTAAAACATAATGTTTCAGTTTGCATTCTTTAAGGTAGGCGCTTCATAAAAATTCGCCTAGGGTGCTAGGCTTGGACAAAATTTCTTGAGCCGCCCCTGAACACAAGAATAGTGAATATAATAGAGGTGGTATAAGTTAGAGGAGGTTTGTTGGTTTTGAACTCTAGGGTTCCTGAATTGTATTATTGCTTCAAATTTAAAATATTCCCTAATATATACAAATGCAAGAAGATAAAGGGATAAAAAATGTTGGGGTTCAATAAAAGAGATACAAAATTGAGGTGAAAATCAATGAAAACATCAAACTCATAATAATAAATGTAAAATACAAAGATATTAATTAAAATAATCAAAAAAAACAAAGTTGAATAATTTCGGGGGAAACTGGTATGGGCGGATGCCAAATTATGAGACGAGTTCAAATATAATAAAATAAAATCAATGGGGGGTCCCTAGAAAGAATAAATTACAAAAAACAAAAATTAATTAAAAATTAATTAACTAATGGGAAGCCCGAGCTAATGGGAAACCCGAGCTAATGGAGAACCCGAGCTAATGGGAAACCCGAGATAGTGAAAAATCCGAGATAATGGGAAGCCCGAGATAATGGAAAGCCCTAGCGTCATGGGAGATCAAAGGGGAAATTAGATCGGTCGACGAAAATTAAATTAGGACAATGAGAGAAAGAGATAGGAGGAAGCCCGGGAAATTTGATACGAAGGGCTTGATGAATTAAAATCAATTGACGGGTCAAGTATAAAAGGAACCAGCAAAGAAACATAGTCGCCAGTTGCCAGTTGGTCGAAGAAAAGAAAACAGAAGTTGACGAGAGTGAAAAAGGAAATATTAAAGTTAGTCGAAAGTAAACCATTAAAAAAAAATCGAACGTACCAGAAAGGGATATCTCCCGTTGGAAGATCTACCCCTGCGTGAGATTTGTTGGCAATTGAAAAGTGCAGACAAAACCTGATTGTATCAAGTGTGAGTAAACTAATACAAGTGTAAAAGTGTAACTGCATCAGTGTCAATAAAGATTTTGTGTTGGGTTATTTGTTTATTTATTTATTTGGAAAAGAACACAAAGGAGTCAGATCGTAGTACCGACTTGCATTAAAAACCCACCATATTTGGTGAGCCCGACGTGATCAAAAGTCGGTGAAAATTTGTTGAAATTGTGATAATATTTGAGTGATACCGAGGAATAAAAAGGTCGGTGAAAATTTGTTGAGATTAGTAAAGTATCGAAAAAAAAAATTTGGAAAAAGATAATAATAATTAAATAAATAAATATTGAAACGTTTATTTGAAAGTGGTGAACATTATTCGAGAATTATTAAAGTGGTGAATTTATTATTGAAGCAAAGTGGGAAAATTTGTAACGATTGATTGTTGAAAAGTTAAAATTAAAACGAAAGGTAAATTTTGTAATTGTAATACTTTAAATTTTAGACGAGTAAAACCTGTGTTGACCCGATCATTTTATAAATTGAGAAGCCAAAAACTAGTAGAGAATATAATGAGTACCCAAAGACAAGTTAATAATACAAGTAATAATGATGAAACACCGGTGTCCACAGTTTCTGTGGGGAATGCCAGGGAAGGCAATGATTATGCGAGTTGCCAAAAACTACCTGTGGATCAGTACGGTGGAGATCCGCTGGAATTTGTCGATTTCATGGCAGATTACTATATGTATGCGACGGCCTATGGATGGAGCCAATCGATAATGGTGCAAAGATTACCGCTATACCTAAAAGGAGCAGCCAGAGAAGCGTGGCAACAAATTGATAAAAGAATAGTAGCAAATGACTGGACCAAGTTGAAAGACGCTTTAGCCACGAAATTAATCGGAGGGGATATCAAACGGATAATGCGACAGAAATTCTATAACCGCGTACAAAAGCCAGAGGAATCGGTAAGTGAGTTTGCTTATCATTTATCAACTCTTGCAGAGAAAGCGTTCGAAGTGAAACCAGAACAGGCCGAGATGGCAAAGCAGGTAAAAGAATTATTGCAGGATCAATTCTTGTCAGGAGTAAAGAAAGAAATTAAAAAGGCTTTATGCTATGTTGATTTTAATGACTTTGATGAATTGATCAAAAAGGCAATGAAAATTGAGCTAAATTTAAAAAGCACACAGTCAAAATCAGAGTCGTTTGCAGTCATCTCATGCGCAAGCGAAAGATCAGTAACCCCAATTAGAAACAATCGTTTTCAACAAACAAGTAGTCCATCACCAAAATTTAGATCAAAATTTCAGTCGAACAAATCAACAGATATTCAAATTGATGGAAAAGAAGGTCCTATCCAATGTAGTCATTGTCAAAGGATTGGACACCATGTTAACCAATGCTGGTTTAAAAATAGAGTACAGAGAAGCCCAATTCCGATTCAGTGTGATAATTGCCAAAGAATGGGACATGACAGCAATCAATGCTGGTCCAAAAATAATGTACAACGGAGTCCAAGGCAAATGTGGCCTGATTGGTTAAAAGGAAATGGTGCGAAAAGTTTCACTAAAGCGAACATTAATGAGCAGAGAACTAATGATAACTTACAATGCTTTAATTGCGGAAGAAAAGGGCATGTGTCACGAAATTGTTTTGCCAGGTCAAGATCAACATCAACTTCACCATCACCGCAGAGAGATAAAGTAAATCTACAAGGACAAATTCAATGTCATTCATGCAGAAGCTATGGACACATGGCTAGATCATGTCCAAGAAATATGGATAAATTCCAAAGGCCCATATTAAAGAAATCGATTAGGTTTCAGAGTGACAAACCGCAGATGGATAATGTAGCTTTTATTCAGCCAGATAATTTTAATGAAAGAATTGAAAGCGAAGTGAGAGAAATGGGTCGACGTTTGGATCGATTGATGTCAAAGTTTGAATCAGAAGAGGACTACAATAATCACATGATGTATGAGTCGCAAGAGGAATTGAATGAAAAAGAGTCGAAAAGGAGAGTTATAAAAGATGATTTAGAAAGTGAAAAAGCAACAATGATAATGACCAGAATCGAAAAACTAATTGGAAATAATGAAATAGAGTCGGCTAAAGTGATCAAATCGTTGAGAGAATTAAGTCAAATATCTTTGAGTATGAGTATGTGTAATTAGCTTGTGCGTTAACTATTATAATATGAATCCAAAGTATAAAGAAGAAATTAAAGAATTAATGAAAATATTTGGAAAAGCTTTGAGAGAGAAAGCAGGGTTAGATTCCATCTTTGTGAAAGTAGTAAATGAGATTGACAAAAGTGTATTATGTTGTCGTCGTGAGGCAAATGATTGTGTAAATGATTTAAAGAATAAATTAAAAGAAAAAAAGGAAGGATGCATGATAGAGTTGAGATTTAATGAGAGATTGTTAGAAAATGACGAATTTTTGGTGGATTGTGGATTTATACCAGGAAGTACAAATGAATTAAAAATGGGAAATGTAATTACTAGTGATGAAATAATGAGTAGTAAAATAATAGACAAAAGGAATTCAAGGGAGATATTAGAGGAATTAAATGATGCGTTATATATTGGAGATGAAGATGAAATCAATGAGAAGTTACAGATTATTGAGAAATTAGAAATGGAGGTAAACGATAAACTAAAATTAGTGAATGCAATACGACCATATTTACATGTGAAAACCAGATATGCCAAGTTATTAAGAAGTTTATTGCAAAGATTGGGCAAGGAGCTCAGAAAGGCAAGAGTAGAGTTAAAGCAATTTTTGATAGCATTAGATTATGAGGGATATGGCAAAACGGAATATGTAGACGAGCATTGGTGTGCAAAGGTCCGAAAATTGCGGAAGAGAGCGGCTGAAACGCTGGGAAAAGATGGAATTATTATAGTAATGTACAAAGGTGAAGAACTTGACGATGATGAATACCTATATGATTGTGGGTGTGTACCACAAGAGCTGGATGAAAACGGATATTTGATCCGAGATGGACGAGTGGGATATTTAGTGAACCATATAGTCGTAGTAAAGGGAGTGAGTTTAGAAGCAAATATTGAGTCTAACAAGCCTGACACAGAGGAACAAGATGAAAGAGTTAAGGGAAATAAAGAAATTGATGAAATCGTTAGTGATAATGAGCAAAAAGCTCCTGATAACAAAGATCAGTCCACAGAACCAGACGTACACTTGTACCTGAAGGCGAAATAAATGGTGAAATCAAAAATAAGAAAGTTAGAACTTTATATGAAATAAAGAAATATTTAGTGAGGCTAGAACAGGACGTCGACGAAACTAAGAAAATGTTGAAACATCTCGTTAAAGCAGTATATCCAATGTTCGACATAGAAATAGAGGTAGATGATGAACTGAAAGAAATAGTTAAAGAGATGAAGAAGTGATGCAGAAATTTGGCGAAGAGAACACATTTTGCGAGAGATCAGTAATTGAAAATTTGGCAAAAAATGAAATTAATAAGGAAGTTATAATAATAGCTTTAACTTATGTTGTTTTAGAAATTGGAACGCATACGTTCGCAAGGTCAGATAAGTTAGAAAATTTGATAGACATCGCTGCCCGGCTAGTAAACGAATATTTAATGAGCTGGGTAAACGAAAAAGGTGGTTGGAAAACACTGTGTTCATCTCTAACAGAAAAGAAAAATGAGAAGCAAGAAATGAGTCCACCCCAAAGACGAGTAAATGAAAGAGTTAAGCCAGAACAAAGAAAAACTATGATATTTCCATGGGCGATGTTTATGGCGATTACGTTTTGTGCAATAATTACACAGACATCATCTTTAGTTGCGTACGATTGTTCCCAAACTGAAATGGGAAAAGTTTATTCGGTAGTAGATATGTCGGAATGCCCAGGTGCGTATCCGAGCAGTTTAAAAATAGAAAATGACGTAAAATATTATGTGTATCAAGAGTCTGATCTGCGAAGAACTCAAGTGAGAGAGTGTATTGTCAAACATACAACATTTGTATTCTATTGTGGTAAATGGAGCCATACGTCACTCATAAAAATGCATGCGATACCTAGGCCAGTCGAGGTGCTTCCAGAAAACTGTCTAGCAGCATTTCAAACAGGAGAATTAAAAATAAGTCCAGAAATCCGTTTAAAGGCAAAATTGAACCATAGAATACGAGAAACAATAATTGTAAAGGGAGTTATGAAAGCAAATGGCGACTGTGAAGGTGAACCATATAAAATGAACGGTAAAATTATTCAGCAAACAGTGGTGCTAGAAGAGTATCTCACGGAGTTGATAGAGTTCGAAGGAGCTTTCGATGATGATACGGGAAAATTACAAACTCATCCATTCTGTAATATGAAACAAACACATTGTCAAACAGGGGAATCGATTCTTGTTTATAATGTAGAAACAAATAAGTGTAATTTAGCGCACTTAAAAACTATGAACTTTAAAGAGCTAGTAGGAGAACAGTTTAGAGATAAACCAGATAATTTCAATATGAATTATAGACCAAATAATACCATTAAATCAACCCCAGTATGGACAAAGCAAATGGGAACAGTTTTAATGTCTACGTTACCAGCAGATGGAATGCGATTTATAAAAAAGGAAATCACAAATAAATGTGGTCGAATGGTATATGTAACAAATTATAAAGGTGTTTACGTGTCTAGAAATGTTGTGGAAGAAGCAAAAATTAAAATTCACAGAGATGACATTAAACTTACTCATTATTTTAATAATAAAATTGATTATTGTTTCATTTTAGTCAAAACATCATGGAAAATGTATATAGAGAAATGATTCTGAACGATTGTAAGTTGAATAAAGAGATTCTCCGAAATCGGATGGCGATGGCAATTACGAATCCAAATTTAGTAGCACCTATGCTAATATCAGAAAATGGAGTGTTTGCGAGAATATTTGGAGAAGCATTATACAGTTACAAATGCAAAGAAGTCACAGTGAAAATTGCCAAATACGAAAAATGTACGAATGAATTACCAGTAAGCTTTGGGGGAAAGGTACGATTTATGGAACCGATAACTAGAATCTTGCTTGATGAACAAACTAAACCAAAACTTTTGCAATGCAATCGATTATTAGCCCCTTTATACCGATTAGCTACAGATTCATGGATAGCCTTACCAGATTATCGTGGGGTCAAGACTCCAGACAAACTAGAATTAACAAATTTAGAATACCTGATAAATTTCACATCACTAAACAAAATGGCACAAATGGGCTTGTATGCAAGCGAAGATATCGAAGAAGCTCAAAGGAATTTGTTGTTTCCATCCAAAAAGGAACGGATAATTTCAGAAATGATTGACACAGTATTACCGAATGGAGAAGGAACAGTAAATTACGAAAATTTGCTAACACCTGATCATTTCAAACGAGCTACGTATAAAACGATGGAAAAGATTTGGAGCAAGTTCATGTTTTTGGGACAAGCATGTGCAGGTTTAATTGGAATTTACGTGATTGTGATAACGGCAAAGGTGGTAGTGTCGCAAATGTTGTCAGTACATCGAATATATGCAATATCGGGATGGTCATGGAAATTAGTTATTGGTTGTATTCCATTGTTGGCTAGATTCTTTATTACAGATCATCAATTTAAAGAAATGGCAAGAGTAAGGGCACAATTAAGAAATGGCCGGAAAAGTGAGGAATCGACGTGTCAGTCGGAAGATAAAAACGACGATCATAATGATGATAACAACAACGGGGAATCGGAGTATAAATGCTTTCGAAAAAGTGTAATAAAGAGTAAAGTAGAGCCAGAGTCCAGGTTCTTGCTTGAACCAATGCCAAAATTAAGCGGAATTGATACTCTTAGTAGATGGTATACCCCGACATTTAGACCAACAGCACCAATATATCCAAATAAACAATTAAAAGAAATGAAACCTGTAGATAATATCACAATCGAATTAGAGAAGATTGAACCAACGAGTGCTGAAATTGAAAGAAAGAATATGCTTGGTCTACCATGCAGCTATGCACTAATGACAACAGTAGTAGGAGGAAAACAACCTCGAATAAACATACAGTTTAACAAGAGAAAAGTGGAAGCTTTATTAGACTCAGGCTCAAGTCATACTATAGTAGCAGAAAGTTTCTTGACGTATCAGGAGAAAGCCCAAATAAAACCAACGAATCACATTATTAAATCAATGTCACATAATGCACTAAATATTGTTGGAAAATTAGAAGTTAAACTGATAATTGGAGATCAAGAAATAATTCATTGGGTATCAGTGATGAGAAAAAGTCCTGTAAAATGTCTTGTTGGCATGGATGTCATGGAGCAACTACATGGAATCTCTCTTGATCTGAGAACTGGAAAACTAATAAAAGGACAAATGGGTGAAGTAGTGCCTGAAGTAGGAGAGGTATTTCTAAACCAAACATTGGAAGTACCACCAAAAGCGAAGTAATATACTATGCAGATGTTATGAGGGTCTCAGATGAGGAGTACATATTTGAGCCAAATCAAAAGCTGGTTGAAAAATACGATGTGCCTATGTGCGATGAAGTAGTGAAAGTCCAAAATAAGTCAGTACCAGTTAGAATAGCGAATTATAGTGCAAGATCCGTTGAAATAAAGCCCAAAACCAAATTGGGAAAATTAACAAAAATCAAATCAGAGGAAGCTCAGAAGTTACCGAGAAATATAAAAATTTATAAAGAACCTCAGATCACAAGCAAAGATTTGACGGATTTGCAGAAACAAGAATTCGGTGCATTATTAAAGAAATATAGAAATGTATTTGCAAAACATGAGTATGATCTGGGACTCACTCAGGTGATTGAGCATGAAATACCATTACTCAACGAGACCCCAATAAAATTACGGCCGTACAGAATACCATACATACATCAGGAAGAAAGTGATCGGCAAATCAAAGCAATGAAAGAATTCAATATAATAAGAGATAGTTCCTCACCATTCTCATCATCAATAGTAGTAGTTAAAAAGAAGGACGGTGATTTAAGATTTTGTGTCGACTATCGAAAATTGAACCAAGTAACGAGAAAAGATACATATCCTATTCCTGTTCCACAGGAAATGTTCGATCAGATGGGGAGGTGCAATATTTTACGGTAATAGATCTTAATAAAGGATACAATCAATTTAAAGTCAAAGAGGAAGATAGAAGGAAAACTGCATTTTCAGATGGGAAGGGTCTATATGAGTTTAACGTGTTACCATTCGGATTAACAGGAGCACCTGCTACATTTCAGAGAGGTATGAATTTTGATTTGCGCGATATACCACATGCATTAGTGTATATTGACGATATTATAATATTTTCGAATAGTTTTCAGGAACATTTGCAGGATGTGGAAACAGTATTCAAGCGATTGTTAGAAGCAAACTTAAAATAAAACCCTCCAAATGTGAATGGGGGAAATCTGAAGTCGTTTATGTGGGTCATATCATTTCGCGTCGAGGTTTGCAACCAAATCCAGAAAATGTAGAAAAAATTGAGAAATATCCTATTCCCAAGGATGTAGATCAGGTTCGACAATTTCTGGGATTAGCCAGTTATTACAGAAAGTTTATTAAAAGTTTCTCACATGTAGCACAACCTTTGAACATGTTATTGAAAAAGCAAGCAAAATTTAAATGGACAACAGCTCAGCAAGAAGCTTTTGATAAACTCAAAGAAAGCTTAATAAAACAGCCGATATTAAGATGTCCGAACTTTAAAAAACCGTTTATATTAATGACAGATGCCAGTAATTTCGCATTAGGCGCGGTATTAGGACAGCAAGTAGAAGGGGAAAAAGATCATGTAATTGCTTATGCCAGCAGATCATTGAAACCTCATGAAAAGAATTATTCAACAATCGAAAAGGAAACGTTAGCATTGGTATATGGGATAACTACTTTTCGACAATATCTAGTGGGCAGAAAATTTGTCGTCTTTACAGATCACAATCCGTTACAATGGCTAATGAAGCACAGAGATTCGGCCAGTAAATTAATTAGGTGGTCAATTGCGTTACAAGAATATGATTTCGAGATAAAGTATCGTACAGGAAAGTCAAATGCAAATGCGGATGCTATGTCGAGAATACCAGTAGAAAATAATGTTGATCAAGATGAGAAAAATTGCGAAAATACAATATTCTTGGCAATTAAAACGGTCAATAATATCGAAAAATTACAAGATGATCAGGAAAATGACGAGGAATTAAATCAGTTACGTCAACATGCTGTCTCAATCAAAAAGGAGAGTGACTGGAAACATATTGCCGAGAGAACCATAAATACATTATTCATGATGGTTTGTTAAAATGTGTACAAAATGAAAATTTGTTAATTATTGTTCCGACAAAACATCGAAAAGCATTGCTGTTGTTGTATCACGATGGAGCATTAGGAGGACATTTATCAGCGCGAAAAACATTATCAAGATTGAAACAGAAATATTATTGGAAAACGATGGAACAAGATGTCAGACAATGGTGTCATACGTGTGAGATATGCCTAACAAGACGAAATACGGGACGAAAAATAAAAGTTCCGCTTAAGCCTATGCCAGTGCCAAAGGCGCCAATGGAAATGACAGCAATGGACATCGTTGGTCCATTGCCAGAAACAACAAATGGCAACAAATACATTATTGTTTTTTGCGATTATCATACTAAATGGCCAGAAGCTTATGCAATGCCAAATCAGAAAGCAGAAACAGTTGCGAAAATATTTGTGGAGAATATTATTTTTCGATACGGAGCACCAAAGAAATTACTTACAGATCAAGGAACAAATTTTCAGAGTGAATTATTTAAATCAATCACAGATTTATTTGGTATATTGAAACTTAGTACCTCACCATATCATCCACAAACAGATGGTCTAGTTGAAAGATTTAATGGGACACTAATTAATATGATATCATCCTATGTAAATAGGAAACAAAAGGATTGGGATTTATTCATTAAACCATGCTTATTTGCATACCGGAATGCTGTAATGAAAGCACTGGAGAAACACCCTTTTATCTCATGTATCTACGACGAAACAATATGCCAGTCGATCTAGAATTTCAGTCACCTATTTCCCAATATATGGATGTGTCAGATTATAAAATAGCTATGCATGAAAGACTACAGTCAGTATGGATCCAAGCTGGACTTAACATAAGGCATCATCAAGAAGCGTATAAAGAATGCTATGATAAACGCGCACGGGCGCATGACATTAAAATTGGAGATCTCGTGTATATAAACAAACCAGAACCAACAAAAGGCTTGTCAACAAAATTGCAACGACCGTTTAAAGGACCATATCTAGTGTGTGATACGACAGAGACTAACTTAAAATTGCGTCCACAAAACAATAAAAAGGCTGGGACAATCATCGTTCATGTAAATAGATGCAAGAAGACAATAGAAGATGAATCACGTTATCCATTGAGATCAAAACCAAATAAAGATGCAGGGAACCCAGTAATTAAACAAAAGTTTACAAAAAACCCTGCTCCATTGAGTTACATCAATAAAGTTTTATTGATTACAACAGTAATGATTATCAATATAATGTCAGTAAATGCAGTGAGAGTATTCCCGTTATATGCAACTAATACAGTTGTATTATTAGACAAAGTTCATATTTATTCAACATGTACTCAAATAGTTTGGGTTTATTATGCTGGAGGAGCAGAAGAAATAGAGATAAATAATCTAATAAACTATTTGAACCCCCAATAAATTTGAACAGCACCAAAAATATTTATGTGGCTAGACAATTAACAATGAATTATGAATACCCTTGGTTAATTACGCAATTGGATTCGAAAAGTAATAATACAAAAATACAAAATCTTATACGCATTAATATTTGGACAAAGAGACTACATAATCGAGTATCAATTGAACCACTGGTAAATGGAATTGACATATTTTGGGAACCCCAGGAATCCCAACAAGTAAAAGCAGTTTTTCAAAATTATGCGATAGATACATTGAATAGCAGAAAACCCTTTATAAAGTATGTAAATTTAAAATTACATCATAACTATAATATTCTGATTCATTATTATGAAAAATCTTTATACGAAAACGGAACTGAAATTGATAGTCAATGGATCAGAATACACTCTAGTCAACATATGATACGATTAGTTAATGAAACAAATCGGGTTACTTTTCATATTTTCAATCAATTAGTGAATGTTACCCGACAAGCGGAGCCCAATCAAAAAGCTATTTTATATTATTATGGAAAAATTCAATCGATATTAAATGAAAAAAATAAATCTCAAATATTAACTTTTCGTCAACGTTCACCAATATCGACGTCAAAATTTGTGTTCATTAAAATAAAATACTATAGACGTTCTCTATTTTCAAATTTATGGCAATTAACATTAGTGGAAAATAAAATTGTGCAAATTCCATCTATTAACTCGCAGTATGGAAATCGAAACAAATCAAATCAGTCCAACCGAACCCCTAGCTCTGTCAACGTAATCATCTTTTCTAGCATCAATGAGTCAATGACTAATAATAAAACCATATCGTCATTAAAAACTGACAGTGAAATTGTGTGTGTAACATTATTAATAACTACTCTCATTATAACAATCTCTCTCATTATTCTCATTATCATTGTGCTAATTGAATTTCGAACAATACCCAAACCTTCTACGAATCGATCCGAGATTGCGAGACCTTGGATCGTTTATGAAGAAACATTTGTGTAGTAAGACATAAATACTTTGCATGCAAAAATTGATATAGTAGTAGTAATATAGTATAAATATTTTATGGATATTATTAATATTTTATTTCATTATGGATATGATCAATATTTCATTTTATTTTACTTGTGAATCTGCACTTTTCAATGTCAACGGAAAGAATCAATTTGATTGGTTAGCGCTGTGTTAAGGGGGAGAGAAAAACGGGGTTAAGGGAATTTTCATAGGGGTATTAAAAGAGGGTTAAATCCATTAAACTCCATTAATTTTG